>CAUYLG010040347.1:0-32338 GCA_963573385.1 Cacajao melanocephalus | reverse complement strand
CTCCACCCCAAATGCACAAAACATACATTTTTCTCAGTATCATATTACACCTATTCTAAAAGTGACCACATAATTGCAAGTAAATCACTCTTCAGCAATTGCATAGCATTTCACAGATTTAAATGAAATATTGGTTGGCTGTTCGTTTGTTATTTTCTTCCCTTATTCCTTCCTGTCTCCGTTGTTAAGCACAATTATCGGTATAAATGAGGTTTTTAATACCTATTTTTAGATTGCATTCGAGCCTGGGCAATAGAGCAAGATTCCTGTTCCCTCTCCCTCTTTCTCTAGTTCTTTCTTTCTTTCTTTCATTAAACAAACAAACAAAAAACTCTACCATTTTGTTTACTTAAAGTTGTAGTGTGAATTAAGTATCTACTTCATAATAAACACCAAAAGTAGGTTTAAAAGGCCATCTATTTTTGTTATTTTCTTCTTTCTACATATCTACATTCTGGTATCACGTTCTTATCTCTATGATGTCTGGTTTGCAATATTACAATTTAGAATGAAGTTTCTAAAGGAAGAAGGTCCAGCTTATACTAGAACATGTTAGTATTTCAGAAAATATGCCAAGTAACTTTCCTTTATACTTTACTACTTTTTTTAGATTGATTTTTAAAAAACATTTTACATCAACTCACAAGTGAAATTCTTCAATAGTTTTTGGAACAAACACTGCAATTAAGGATTTTATAATGGAGTATACATGTGATGCATACTTAAGTTAAATGTTTTCAAGGAGGTCAAAACACTGTTTTTAAATTCAGAGACTCCACAGTCCATCGATACTACAGGACCTCACCACTGGATCTCTCCTCTAGTAGGTGTTGAGAGAGTAAGGACACTGCTGTTTTTTCAGATTTCGTTTTCATTTAGAAACAATACTCAATTTTAAAGATTAGAATAGTGGCAAAACAGGTTGGCAAAAAGGGAACAAAAATTGACAAAAAAAATAATAATTTAACCAAGTAAATTATTTTTACAGAAGTAATAGAAAATGTGCTGAATCAAAATAAATTTGATTAGATCCTTAAGTGGTAACTCCTTCATGGAGCATGCACTTTCCCCCAGTATTGCCCTGTCCAGGGGCAAGCCCATGTCTGTACTATGAACCAGGAAGTCTTAGGCTGTCAATAAACTATCTTTGCTTTTACAAATATTTACAAACCACCACCTTCTTCTCATTGATATAGAAATTAAAAAACAAGGGAAAAAACAGATAGGAACACAAATTTTAATTTGAGATTTATGAAATATTATAAATAAGAAAATATAAAGAACTATTTTATTTTCAAAAAAACAGGATTTTTGTCTTGCGATTTTCTAGCACAGCATAGCAAGTAAATGTTTAACCAGAGCTCAAGATATACAAAATGAATTTCGTGTGGAACCTGTAAGTGAAACTTACCTAAATATCCAATCTATTTTATAACTTTTGCTGAGTCTGGAGATAAGAGGATAGGAGGGGAATAAGTAATAATATAGTTATCTTATTAAGGATTATTAAGGTGCTTAATTACATCTACAGAGAAAAATAATATTTAATGAAATGACAAAGGTAACTAATGCTGCAAAAATAAAGTTTCTACACAGTCACTATACTAAACAATACCTTAAACCAAATATTACAACATATATGCCAGTCAGAGTGTCCATGTAAGCATTTTGAATAATCATATGTGGTGTATTTTCTTAGTTCAATGGCTAATGTTGTGCTCAAGCCAGAGATACTTCATTATTCCAAAGTTTCTCTAAAAGGATTTTTCAGCTGAAGTGAATCTGTCACGGTTAGTGCTCTAGTAATGTCGCTATAGCTACTAGTAGAAAACTACATTTTCGTGACACTAAATTTTATTTGCTTAGAGTTTGTCTTCCAAATGAGTAATGTCTAAAGAGAATCACAATCTGGGAAGACAGTGAAGCTTCAGCTGGTCAGTTTCAATACTCCCTTCCTTTAAATCTGTCTTTGGCTTATGCAATACTAACAGAATGGAGTGCTTTTTAAAGTATTTACTTTGTAAAGATACTAATTTTCTAAACAAACTTTTCATATAGCAGAGGGTGTATGAAAATGAAGCCTTATCTACCTTTCTTTTTCTTTCTGCCCTCCAATCTCCCATTTAGTAAAACTTGTAAAGCAAATTGTTTCATTGGCCTTGAATATTTTGATCATATCCTTTGAAGAAAGTTAGGAATACAGAATATATTTTTTTAAGATACTATATTACAAAAGAAAAACAATGCCTGATAGCCAGAGTTCCAGATAATACTTTTCAGGCTTCCAATCTGGGAATGCACAAATAACTAGACTATTACATCTAGGAGAAAAGACTATTAATGATAACATCAAATCCCTTTGATTTAGTACAACTAGAAGAGATTTAAGAAATTCCTTATTTCTGCTCCAAACTCAAAATACTATCTATTTTTTCTTTTCTTATTGTTATTATTATTATTTTAAGACAGGATCTGGCTCTGTCACTCAGGCTGGAGTGCAGTGGCACGATCTCAGCTCACTGCAACTTCTGACTACCAGGCTCAAGCAATTTCCCCGCCTCGGCCTCCTGAGTAGCTGGGACTTATAGGTGGGAGCCACCACACCCGGCCGATTTTTTCTTAATAAAATATGATATAAAAATTTAATGTAAAAATTTGGAAAAAAAAATTACAAATATTTCTGTGCATTCTGTCCAGCTTAAAATACAGAACATTACTCTAATCAATATAATGTAGAGTTTTGTATGTTTTTTTTAACTTGATATAGATGGGAATCACAATGTATACATAGTTCTATGACTTGCTTCTTTGAATCAATATTGTATTCATGACCTTGTCTCATGTTGATACATGTGGCTGCCCGTAGCTTATTTATTTTCATATCTGTATGACACTCCATTCTGAAAGTGTACCACAATTTAACTATTTTCTTGTGACTGAACGTTACTTCCAAATTTTGCAGCATAAACATTGTTGCTATGAACACATGACAACTAGTGGACATATGCAAGAGATTCTCTACATTATACGTCTAGAAAGGGAATTGCTGATCATGTATAATATACATCTTTCATTTACTAAGTATTACCAAATTATTTCCCAAAGTGCTTGTACCAGTTTATACAGATAAAATATTTATATATAAATATTATAATATGCCAGTATACAAATAGGTATACCCTCTTTTAGAAATCCAAAATCTTCCTTTTTCTTGCTTTACCCTCTGATTTTGGTGGTACACATTCTCCAGTAGCTTCTTTAGAAGGCATGGAAAGTGAAGTTTTTGAGACCTAAATGTCTGAAGTTTGTCATGCTAGATCTGATTTATAATTTGGCTACATTTAAAAGTTTTTGTTAGAGGCCAGGTGTGGTGGTTTATGCCTGTAATTTCAGCACTTTGAAAGGCCGAGGCAGGAGGACTACTGGAGGCCAGGAGTTCAAGATTAGCCTAGGCAACATTTCAAGACCTCATTTCTACAAAAAGCAAAAGACAAAAAATAATTAGCCAGGCATGGTGGCGCACCTTTAGACCTAGCTACTCAGGAGACTAAAGTGTGAAGATCGTCTGATCCCTGGAGTCTGAGACTCCAGTGAGCTGTGGAGTCACTGCACTCCAGCCTGAGCAACAGAGTGAGATCCTGTCTCTAAAAAATAAAATAAAATAAAATAAAAAAAAACCAAAAAATTTATGTTAGAAATATTTTTACCCCCCAAAATTGAAAATATTTCTTCTTTAATTACTTCCTAAAAGTGTAACTGTTTGAAATCTAATGTCATTTGTATGTAACCTGTTTTTCTTTCTGGAAACGATGGCCTTGGTGTGCCTTTGTGCTTTGTAATTAAATCTGCAAACGCATGTTCATTAGTTCTAGAAACTTTCTATATTATTTCTTCAACAATGTCATCCTTGCCATTTTCTCTGAGCCTTCTTTTTAGAATTCCTATTATTCAAATTTCTTGGATTGATTCTCATTATCTTTTCACTATTATGAATAGCCTGTTTATCATTTTGTTCCATTTCCTGGGAGATTTTCTCAACTTTATCTTTCAATTTTTCTCTTGCTTTTGTTTTGTTCTGTTTTTATCAAACATTTATTTATTTATTTATTTGAGACAGAGTCTCACTGTGTCAGCCAGGATGGAGTGGAGTGGCGTGACCTCTGCTCATTGCAACCTCCACTTCCTGGGTTCAAACCATTTTCTTGTGTGCCTCAGCCTCCCAAGTAGCTGGGATTATAGGAGTTGCCATCACGTTTTTGTAGTTTTAGTAAAGATGAGGTTTTGCTATGTTGGCCAGGCTGGTCTCGAACTCCTGACCTCAAGTCATCCACCCGCCTCGGCCTCCCGGAAGTGCTGGGATTACGGGTGTGAGCCACTGTGCCTGGCCTTCTTTTACGTTTTTACATATCCAAAGTTCTTTATGTTTTCTTAATGTTTTCTTCTATTCCTTCCTATCTTTTTCTCTGTTTCTTTCTTTCTCATTCTCCTTCCCTTTCTTTTTTTCTTTCCTGTAGTTTAGGATTTTTTGGTAATCTTTTAAAAAAATTTTAATTCTGCCTCCCACATTTTCCCCTATGTGCTTATTTTGATCTTATTTGAGGTTTAAACCAACTGTCTATGGATCCCTTGGCTATTCACTCATATGATGAGTGAGGCCCTAAAAAGCTGATTGACATCTTTAACAACATGGGTTTTTAGCTAGGCTTGGTGGCAGGCTCCTGTAATCCTAGCTTCTCGGGAGGCTGAGGCAGGAGAATTGGCTGAACCCAGGAGGCAGAGTTTGCAGTGAGCTGAGACTTGCCACTGTATTCCAGCCTGGGCAACAGACCAAGATTCCATCTCAAAAAGAACATAAGAACATGGGTTTCAACATTATGATTTTTTAAAAGATTCTAGAAGGTCCTCTACAACAAGTTTATTTAAGAACATTTTCTTCCACTACTGCCTTGCTGAGAAAGATTTCAAAACCAAAAAGAACAGGAATGAATTTTATATTTCAACAAATGCCTTCTTGGCATTTATTGAAATCATCATATACTTTTTAATCTTTACTTTGTTAATATAGTCTCCTAATGGTAGGGGTTTTCTAACAGTAGTATTTCAGGATGGTTTTATTACCCTTTTCCAAAAAGACACTGAAATTTTTTTTAGGAAAGGGGAAAATTTGGGGTGGAAAGCTAACCAGGCTGTTTCTGCTACCTGTGTGTAGGACTGGTAGTATACTCTCTTTGTTCTGGGCCATCCAGAGGTTTTTTCGTTTGCAAGATAAGAATTTGACCTAGAATGGCTAAGACATATTTTAATAACTCAATTAAGTTTGTTGCCACTCTTACATTTGTGTTTCAATGGAATTTTTGCTTCATAAACACTCCATAAGAAATTAAACCACCTTATTAGCTCTACATCTAACACATTGATTGCATTTGATACATCTTAAGGCTAAGAAATAGAATTTGCAAAACGTTTTTTCAATGAACGCCTCATCTGTGGTTCAGCTACTTTCCTTACCACAGCATACTTTTCCTCCTACTCTTTATCCTTACATGGCAGTCAAGAGACAAGATTGTTTTTTTCTCCTGCAACTTTGCTCTTCCCTGTACTTCCCCTAAGAAGAGGGAAGAGGTAGAGATCTGCTCTAATCATTAGTATTAACTGTGACCCAGAGTCTGAGTTGCCGGGTATGCCAAAGAATGTTTGGCTAAGACTCTTCCTTAACCACTAAGCTAAGAAACTTTGCACAGAGGCCTCAGAATGATTGGTAGGGTGACAAGATGAGAGGCAGTAAAGGTTTAGTAATGGAAGAAATCTTGACCTGGGAATCAAGCCACGAGGTTTCAGGCTCGCTTCTGTCCCTCTTGAGCCTTTCTGAGTGTTAGTTTTCTCATATATAAAATAAGGAGGCTTGACTTTACTAGATTATCACCATGGTCCTTTTGGGCTATAACATTCTTTTGCATTTAAAATAATACCGGCTGGGTGTGGTGGCTCACACTTGTAATCCCAGTACTTTGAGAGGCTGAGGTGGGTGGATCACCTGAGGTCGGGAGTTCAAGATCAGCTTGACCAACATGGTGAAACCTCATCTCTACTGAAAATACAAAATTAGCCGGGCATGGTGGTACATGCCTGTAATCTCAGCTATTCTGATAGCTGAGGCAGGAGAATCGCTTGAACCTGGGAGGTGAAGGTTGTGGTGAGCCGTGATTGCACCATTGCACTCCAGCCTGGGCAACAAGAGTGAAACTCTGTCTCAAAAAATAAAATAAAATAAAGTAAAATAAAATAAAATATAAAATAAAATCAACTCAGGCGCAGTGTGGTAGCTCACGCCTATAATCCTACACTTTGGGAGGCTGAGGTGGGCAGATCACTTGAGGCCAGGAATTCTGAGAATAGCCTGGACACTATAATGAAGCCCCATCGCACTCCAGCCTGGGCGAAAAAGTGAGACCCTGTTCAAAAAAGTAAATAAATATAAGATAATATCAATTCTAGAAAATCTTCAATAAATGTGCAGATTTCCATTTAAGCATGAACTTCACTGTTTAAATTGAAAGAGATCTTATAGTGTTTCAGAACTGAATCTTTTTTCTGTTATGAATACTGTTTTATTTTTTAAATATATGATATAGAAAGTTTCCTGGAAATCCCTAAAATATCCTTATGGTAGGCAAAATAATGGCCCCCACAAAGATGTCCAGGTCTTAATCCCTGAAACCTGTTATTGTGTTATCTCATGTGGCCAAAGCACTTTGCAGATGTGGTTAAATTAAGGATATTGAGAAGGAAAGGCTATCCTGGATTATGTGGGTGGACCTAATTTAATCACAAGGCAAAGCTGTGATTACTTTTGCACCAACCTAACAGAAGAGGTCAGAATGATGTGATGTGAGATGGACTCAACCTGCCATTGCCATCTTTGAAAGTGGAGGAAGGGAGCCATTAGCTAAGGAATGGGTGCCACCTACAGAAGCTGGAAAAGGCAGGGAAAATGAACTCTTCCCTAGGCCTCCAGAAGGAACGCAGGCCTGCTGATGCTTGATTATAGCCTTGTGAGACACAGTTTAGATTTCTGACCTCCAGAACTATAAGATAAATTTGTGTGTTTTTTCAATCCACTAAATTTGCGATAATTTGTTAAAGCAGCAGTAGGAAATTAACAATCTCTCACCTCTGGCCTTTATTATATTGGGCAAACATACTTTAGTTTTAATTTTTATTTCTCTGCATGTTGTTCGCATAGTAGCAAACACTTCTGTTCTGCCTTAATAACCAAGAATTATGCCATACTGAATTGTTATATTATAGCTAAAGGAATAATTAGAAAATTGATTAATTATGCTTCTGTGTACCATTATGTTCCCAAGTGTAATTATTTCCTAGGACTATGTTTTATTCTTCGAATTCACAGAATATTGGATCTGGAAAGAACAATTAATATGATGTAATGGAATCTAACCCTATCCTTTTCTAAGAGAAGAAATTGCGACCCATTGAGAGTAAACCCGTGAGCTTCCCCGTATGCATCCAGCTAGTTGCTTATAACACTAAGATAAAATGTAAGGACCTCTGGCTCCCAGGCAGTCATTTGCCCCACAGCTTTTTCACAAAAGCATGAAGATGTGAAAATATATAATGAACCTGATCTCTTAGTGAAAAATATGAAGGAACGTGACATTCAAATATGCCTTGTATAATCCAACTCGTTTTCACTTGAGAAGCAGTGTAATGTGGTGATTACGATCTAGGAACCCAAAGCCAGATTGTCAATATGCAAACACCATGTCTACTGCTTCCCAGCGAAATGACTCTAGACAAGTTACTTAGCCTCACCATGCCTCTATTTCCTCATCTGTAAAATGGAGATGATAATAGCATTGAACTCATTGGGTTGTGGGGAGGTTTAAATACATCAATAGGCCAGGCGCCTTCACTTATGCCTGTAATCCCAGCACTCTGGGAGGCCGAGATGGTGGATTACTTGAGGCCAGAAGTTCAGGACCAGTCTGGGCAACATGACGAAAACCCATCTCTACTAAAAATACAAAAATTAGCTGGGTGTGGTGGTGGGCGCCTGTAGTCCCAGCTACTTCGAGGGCTGAGGTGGAAGGATTGCTTGAACCCAGGAGGCAGAGATTGCAGTGAGCCGAGATCAAACCACTACACTCCAGCCTAGGCAGCAGAGCAAGACTGTCTCAAAATAAATAAATACATATATATGCACAGTAATATTAGGTTGGTACAAAAGCAATTGTGGTTTTTATCATTACTTTTCATGGCAAAACTACAATTACTTTTGCACCAACCTAGTAGCTTTAAGGCTCATAGAAAAGGCCTTGGACCAAATTTAGTAATAAATAATTATAAGCAATTATCATTATTAGTAGTAGACTGTATAATAAAGACAAATTATTTCAGTTAAACAAAGTAACACTTTTATTATTATTAATATTTGTTCCTACCGTGCCTATTAGCCAACTCCTATGGTGAAGTCATAAACAGTTAATCCTAATACAGGGCCCATATATTCTGGTAAATTGCCTGTAAATTGAAAATCATGTACTTTTCTATGCCAGCAGACATTTTGTGGGCGATTGGCACATGACAGTCATGAGTGTTCTTGCTAAAGTCACATTAATCCCCAAGAACTGTACAGTGACTGGTTCTATACTGTCATTTCTGTAAGCTGCATTGTTTCAAGAACAAAGTGGCTGATGTACTGTTTCGTTTCTTTCATAATGCTGAGCATGGGTATCTGATAGACTTGCTTAGGCTGGCAAATTTTTGAGTAGAAGTGCTAGATTTGTATGCATCTTTGAGAATTGGGCAGTTCAAAGCTAAAGTGAGTTAGGAACAAAATAGGAAGTGAAAAAGTAGAACGGAAAGACATAGGTAGATAGAGGAAGAGAAAAAGGGAAGGAGGAAAGGTCCCATAATAGGATTTTAAAGATAAATGAAAATATTTAAGCCGAGAAGAGAGTTTCGGAGTCAGTTTAGGCAAGGAGGAGACAATGCAGGCAGAAGTGTTTTATATGAAGTGTCTCTGATGCCTAAACCAAACTTTACTGTGCACGAGAGTCACCTGGATTGTTAAACAATTTCCTGCATCCTGGCCCTAGAGATACTGATCCAGTTGGTCTCAGCAGAGCCCAATTATTTGCATTTCTAACAAGCTCATCGGTGGTGCCAATGCTGCCGGTCTGAGGACATTTTGAGAATCTTTGGGTTAAACTGTATTTATGCAAAGTAAATATAATTGTTCTCAGGTTTTTTTTTAATGGAGCTCTATTTTACATACAGTAAATTGCACAGATCTTAATGATTTTGGTTTCCTAACATAAGCAATTCCCCACTAGGCTGTGTAAAGATCTGTTTCCATATACTGTCTCTTTCAAGAACACCAGGATACCTTTTTGAAAAAAGTCCTAGTGGCCTGATGTTATTTTCCATCAGAATAATATAGTGAACCCCAGTATGTTTTCTATCTTTGTGAAGAAAAACATGTATTTCTGTAACCTAGAATTGAAATGCCAAAAAAACTACAAAGCATCTACATTACTTTGACTGCACGTGGAATGGTCCTGGTCTCATATAAGCTATAGCCCATTTGTTATACCTTATTATTCCACTTGAGAGGAGGAAATTTGTTATGTTATATTGAATTCTCTCCCCTTCCTTGAATAGTAATTTAGCAGATTTATGTAATAGGTAATCTCAGACATTGCGCAAGAAAGCTATTGAGAGTAAAACCCTTTAACAGTGCTTCTCTAACTTCTCTAAGATCCCCCATGTAACTGAATCACGGGGGATCTTATTAAAATGCAGATTCTGATTCAGCGGGTTGGGTGTGGGTTCCAACATTCTGCACTTGTAACAAGCTCCCAGGTGATATTGATGTTGCCAGTCCATGGATTATGTTTTCAGCGGTAAGTTCTTGTCTAGTATATATAGCCGGTCCTCAGACTTCAGCATCAAAACTGTAACCCAGTGTATCTGATTTAGGGGGAGTAGGACCTGAGAATTTGCATTGCCAGGTTCTAAGTTCCCAGATAATGCTGGGAAACTGTGGAAAACACATTTTGATGACTACTAATCTATGGACCAACCCCTTTGTTTTGCTGATGCTAACTGACTTGCCAGCAATTTACATGGTATTATAATAGATAACATCTGCCCTCAAACTTCTCTGCCAAAGTCATCAATGGCCTCTTATTGGCAAATCCGATGGAGTCCTCTTCACATAACTTGGCTTCTGACTGTTCTTACTTCCTTCTTGATCCCCTCTTCTCTCTTGGTTACTGTAATAGAATTTGCTCTGTTTGCTTCTCACTTCTCTAACTCAAACTCTATTCTCAGACTCCTTTGTCAGTTTCTCCTTTTTGCCATTCCTCTGCTCCAGACTCATGATTGTGCCTTAGTTCTGCCCCCTTGACCACATCAGTACTCTTCTAATGAATCTCCTTGCCTTGATCTTGAGTCCCCAAGGCACCCTGACCACCTCTACCACAGCAACCTTTCTGAAACACAGTGTGACATGTTGTCCCCCTGCTTAAAAACTTTAAGTTTTAAGGATTCCCCATTTGCCATAGGACACATTCCAAACTGCTCAGCTTGGCTAATGTGGCTGTCAATAATCTGGCATTTCCTTTCACCAGGCCTATTCTAGAATCTTACCAGATATACTTAAAAACATCCAATATCTGTAGAGGTTATGTGATTGCATACCGCCATCCCTCTGTTTATGATACTTTCTCTTCCAAGAATTCCTTCCCTCCCATTCTTAACCCTCTTGGCCAGCTAACACTTCTTCAGCTTTTCTGTGTCTCTCTGCTTTGAACCCTTTTGTGACCATCTCAGGAAGCAGCGGTCACTTTCTTCTCATGCCCACACATAATAATGACATTGTAATGCTTTATTGTACTTAGTTTACATGTCTGATTCTCCCTACCAGTTTATAAAGCTCTTGAGAATAGATTTATTTTTCAACTCTGTATCTCTTGTGCATTGTCCAATGCCTGACACATTCGTTGCCCATTTGTTTACTGAACAAATGAATGAATAACAGAAATTGTGGAAGCAGAAACTGAAAAAAACCTTAGTTTACTGTATTGGTTTCCCAAGGCTGCTGTAACAAATTACCACAAAATTAGTAACATAAAACAACAGAAATTAATTATTTCACAGTCCTGGAGACCAGAAGTCTGAAATCGACTTGCTGACAGGGCATCTCACTCTGGAGGCTGTTGGAGATGTTTTTTTCTTTCCTTCTTCCAGACTCTGGTAGTTCCAGTTGTTCTTAGCTTGTGGCTGCCTCCGTCTAATCTCTGCTTTCATATTCCCATGGCCTTCTCTTCTCTTCTGTCTCTCATAAGGACAGTTACCACTGCATTTAGGGCCCACTTGGATAGTTCAGGATTACCTCATCTCAAGTTCCTTAACTTTATTTCATTTGCTAAGACCTCTTTTCCAAATAAGGCCATGTTCCTAGGTTGTGGTGGTCAGGACATGGATGTACCTTCTTGGGAGTCACCTTTCAACACACTACAGAGATTGTTAAAAAAAAAATAAAGGTGCTGTCCATCAGTAGAAATGAGAGACAGAAACTCCTTTTTCTCCCTCTAGATCTCATGTAATAACAATGAGTAGAAGGTGGCTGGGCACGGTGGCTCACGCCTGTAGTCCCAACACTTTGGGAGGCTGAGGCGGGTGGATCACCTGAGGTCAGGAATTCGTGACCAGCCTGACCAACATGGTCAAAACCCATTTCTACTAAAAATATAAAAATTAGCCTGCCTTGGTGGTATGTGCCTATAGTCCCAGCTACTCAGTAGGGTGAGGCATGAGAATCGCTTTAACCTGGTTGCAGTGAGCCAAGATTATGACATTGCACTCCAGCCAGCGCAACAAGAGCGAAACTCTGTCTCAAAAAACAAACAAACAAACAACAAAAAGTGAATATAAAGTGATAGACAAGCACTCTGTTACTCCAGTTCTGTTCAAATCAATGATCCCCCAATCATAAACTCTTTTTCTTTAAAAAACAAACAAACAAACAAAAAAACCCAGTGTTTATGTGTGTTGGAAGGCCAAAGGTCAAGCACTGAGAATATTCTCCTTTTTGCCTCAATTATACCAAATCCTCCTCTTCAAGCTTGAAAAATACAAGGATCTCATCTGTTGGTCTTTGAAAAATGTAATCCTTTCTTAATTGGTTGTTTTCTAACTTTACATTGGTCCTAGAGGAGAGGAACCTATCTGTTTCACTTCTTGGTATAGTATCTTGCCTTCTCCACCAATTAGGAACTTTGATACTTCTGATGAAAGTATTGATTTGTGTTGGAGGAAAAAAGCAGAGAAGTGGGGCTGGGATAAGCAGCTGTGGAAATTGTGGGGAAAGGAGACTCAGCCAAAGGACAGGAAGGCTGTTCCAGAGCTCTGTCCTGACCACCTATTCCATGGTTTGCACATGATCCCCCAGCACCGGAGCCAGCGTTTCCAGAGTTCACAGCTTTCATTTCCATTAGTGACTGACTTAGAATTGTCAAGACAAAACCTTTCCCTCTGACTTTACAATTGAACTTCAAAGGCTTTTTCATCTAGTCTACAACTATGGGTGAGTTCAGGAGAATTTTGGGAAAATAAAAAATACAAGATAAAACTCTATAGAATTATGGTTTCCTTTCTTTCCACAAGATGAGAGAACAATACAGGATATTGTAATTTGTCAAAACCCCAAACAAAACAAAACAGGTCTGTTGTTAATATAGACAAATGGTCACAGCTGCAGAAAAGTTTCCACATAAAATCTTTCAGTCCTAAACAGTCATTTTTGCAGTTCTGCGATCACTTTTCCGAGACTCCTGTTTTCTCTCCTCAGTGTTTATTCCTATTAATTATTTGTTCCATGTTAAATTTGTTCTGTTGAAAATATTTTTTTAGACAGTGCTGCTTCCTATACAGTAGCTTTCTAATATTCTACCCAGGTTTACTATACATAGGTGTCATTTCAGACGCCACAATAGCTGTAGCAGTGAAAGTAAATATTTTGATTACTTAGTCCATTAGAAGAACTGCACTTAGACTTCTCTACTCCCGTTCCTGATATTCCCGTGATACAGGCTCCTCTTCTCAAACGTGCTGCTAACTGTTTTGCCACAAATCAATGCAATGAAGCTTGAGGCCCAGGTTGTCATACAGCTGAAACACATCCCAGGTGTGTTGAGAGTTTTCCAATGTCTGACTAATTTAGGTTAAGTTGAATTGTCTAAGCCGGCTTGAATTGCTGAGAAAGTAAGAAAGGCAGGCCTGGAGAACTGGGGTTTGATCATTTAAGGCTGAAATTTAAACCTCAAGTGAAACAGGGAATCCAAAACCAATTCAAAACAGAAAGAAGAAAGTTGTGTGTGACATTTCTGTAATCGAAACTGATGAGTTATACATTTTTACTGTTGATTCTTAGCTTGTCTTCCTCTTTTGCCAGTATATATTTATCTCTTCAGGCATAATACCATGTTACAGCAAAACTGCTTTCATTTTGACTCCATTTGTGATAGACATGTAGAGGTTGATGTTTACTTTTGCACTTACAAGAAAGAGTTTCTAAAGTTTGGAGTACAAGATTGTGAGATCAATGTTTAACCTCGTGCAAGAAAAAAAGGAATTTCTGGGCCTTTGAAAAAACATTTTTCCAGCACAGAAAGAACTTAAATATACATGTAAATTATTACAAAATTGAAATGACAGAATATTCATATCTAAAGCAGTGTTCAAAGTTTTGTACTTGGCAAATTTTATGAAATTTCAGAATTATTCAGTGTAAATGAAAGATATAAAAATAGAGCTAAAATATGTAGTAATTATTGCAATACTTTTCACAATGTGTCCACTTATTCAGATGTACGTTTATCATTTAGATAAAATGTCTTACTTTTCTGAAAGATATTTGTGTATAGAGTCAAACATACAAGTTTTTAAAGTTATCCTTATTTATGTGCATTTTAAGCTATAATTTTGCAGATTTTATGTTATAGCTAAAGGAAAAAAGAAAAAATGAACTTGAAAACTTAAAAGCTTTGTATGTTTTATATCATGAAATAATATAAGTTTATTCTCAAAAATTAAGAAAACACAGGTATAAAGAAGACAAGGAAACCACTTACAATCCTCCCACGTAATAATAACTATTATTAATGCTTTTGGTTTTACAGTTGACCCTTCAATAACACAGGCTTGAACTGCATGGGTCCACTTTTATGCAGATCTTTTTCAACCAGACTTGGATAAAAAATACAAAATTTGGCTCCTCTGCCTAGGAAGTAGCCATTCTTTTATTCCTTTACCTTCTTAATAAACTTGCTTTTACTTTAAAAAAAAAATACAAAATTCGTATTTGAAGGATGGGAAACCTGCATATATGGGGGGGCTGACTTTACATATATATGGGTTCTGCAGATCCGACTGAGAGACTTGAGTATGCATAAGATTTTAGTATACACAAGTGGTGCTGGAACCAATCCTCTGTGTATACCAAGGGACAACTGTACTTTTAGCCTTTTTGTCTGTGTATTATACTTTTACAAAATAAACGAAGAGCAGCTGGCTGTGGGGCTCACACCTGTAATCCCAGCACTTTGGGAGGCCAAGGCAGGAGGACTGCTTGAGCTCAGGAGTTTGAGACAAGACTAGGCAACATGATAAAACCCTGTCTCTACAAAAAAATGCAAAAATTAGCTGGGTTCAGTGGCACATGCCTGTGGACCCAGCTACTCAGGAGGCTGAGGTGGGAGGATCACCTGAGCCCAGGAAAAGTTGAGACTGCAGTGAGACATGATGGTGCCTCTGCACTTCAGCTTGGGTGACAAAGTGAGATCCTGTCTCAAAACAAAGAAACAAACAAACCAAGCTCAGTCAATGCATCAAGTCAATTTTCAGAGGATTTGGCCATGCTGCTGGAGCAACTGAATATCCATATGGAAGAAAACAAATGAACTATGACCCATACCTCATTCCATACAAAAAAACTAATTTGAGACAGATCACAGACCTCAGCTTAAAACCAGAGACATAAAGCTTCAAGAAGAACAAAAAGAGAATAGCTTTACGATCTTAGGGTGGGCAAAGATTTCAAGGAAAGAACACAAAAAGTATTAACAATAAGAGTAAAAATGTTAAGTTGGATTTCACAAAGAATGTTCTGCTCTTTAGAAGACATCATTCAGACATGACTAGACAAGTCATAAACTGGGAAAAAAATATTCTCAGCTCATATGTATGCAAAAAATTTGTATGCATAATATATAAAGAACACCCAAAAATGTTCTATTTCTTGTTGGATGGTATACACTAGTGTATACTAATGCCAAGACATATAAAAACAAACACCTAAAATTTGTGCATTTTATTGTAAGTTAATGTTACAATTAAAAATAAAATGAAGATCACTAAGAGTTTTATTTAATGCTTCATTGACTTCATATAATGATTTCTGTGTTCTTTACTACTTTTTGAGAAAGCATTTTTGATGGCTACATATTGTTACATGATATGAATACATAAAAATTAGGTTGAACTTAAAACATTTTTAAAGTACAGATAAATTTTGTTTTATCTCTGTGAATCTTGTTTTGTTTGCATTTCCGATTACAAGAACATCATATTTAAACTTTTATATCAAGAATATCTGGTGCTCCTTATTAGGCAATGAGGATTAACATTCTCTTATTCTTAGCTGTTTCCCCCTCCCTCCTTCCCTCCCTTCCTTTTCTTCCTCCTTTCCTCCTTCCTTCCTTTCTTCCTTATTTCTTTCCTTCCTTCCTTCCTTCCCTCCCTCCCTTTCTTCCTCCCTTCCTCTCTTCTCTTTCCTTCCTTTCTCTCTTTCTCCCATTTTTCTTTCCCTTTTCTCTTTCCATCTATCTCTCCTGACTTTCGTATTTTACATATATATATATGTATGCATGTATATTTTGAGACGGAGTCTTGCTCTTCTTGCCCAGACTGGAGTGCAATGGTGTGATCTTGGCTTACTGCAACCTCCACCTCCTGAGTTCAAGTGATTCTCCTTCCTTAGCCTCACAAGTAGCTGGGATTACAGGCATGCACCACCACGTCCAGTTAATTTTATATTTTTAGTAGAGATGGGGTTTTACCATGTTGGTCAAGCTGGTCTTGAACTCCTGACCTCAAGGGATCACTCTCCTCTGCTTCCTGAAGTGCCGGGATTACAGGCATGAGCCACTGTGCTTGGCCCATATTTTTATTTTGAAAAAATTCAATCTTTCCAAGAAGTAGGATGAAAGTAGAATATAATGAAAAATGTATATTCTTCACCTAGAGTCACCAATTCTTAACACTTTGCCACATTTTCACTGTGTGTGTGTGTATACACACAGTTTTTTTTTTTTAAGTTTCAGATGTTTCTGCAGCATGTAGAAAGAAGATAATGTCTTGCATAACAAAATTATTACTCTCTCAAAATTTAACACTGATGCACTAATACTAAATATGTTCAAATTTTTCCCAGTGTCTCAGAAATATCCTTTATACTTAAAAATAAAATGCGGGCCCCAAACAAAGATAATGCATTGTATTGGTTATTGGATTTCCTTAGTCTTCTTTATTCTAGAAAAAGCCCTCTACTTTTAAAAATGTCTGATATACATTGATATTTTGAGGAATCCAAATCAATTGTCTTATAGAATAGTCCACACCTGGATTTGTCTGATTATTTACTCATGATTAGGTTCAGGACAAATATTTTTGGAAAGAATACTTCAAAGGTGATGTGTATAATCTGTTATGTAATGTGCATTATATAAAGATTGGTGATGTTAAGTTTTATATTTTGGGTAAAGTATTTTCACCAGATTTCTCTTTTTGGAGCGGAAAAGTATTCAGTAAGGTGATTATATGAATATCTTGTCCCCCAGTAGCCCCTCACCCAATAATATTAGCATTTACTAATAATGACTCTTTTCTGGCTCATTTATTATAATGATGGTTCCAAAACGGTGATTTTCTAATTTCATCCTGTTTTTTATATTTATTAATTGATTTTTTTTCTGTACAATAATGCCTGTTCTCTTTCCCTCTTCTTTATTTAGTATCGTGAATTCTTCTTAAAAAATTCAGGCTGGGTGCGGTGGCTCACGCCTGTAATCCCAGAACTTTGGGAGGCCAAGGCGGGTGGATCACAGGGTCAGGAGTTCAAGACCAGCCTGGCCAAGATGGTGAAACCCCATCTCTACCAAAATTATAAAAATTAGCTGGGCGTGGTGGTGGGTGCCTGTAATCCCAGCTACTCGGTAGGCTGAGGCAGAGAATTGCTTGAATCTGGGAGGCAGAGGTGGCAGTGAGCCAAGATGGCACCACTGCACACCAGCCAGGGCAACAGAGAGAGACTCCATCTCAAAAAAAAAAGCAACCTCAAACCATTATAATCTCTAGTATTTGACTAGCAGAAACCAGAGGCAATATTTTAAACTCATCTTAGATTGTTTCAGGCCACTCTAGGCTCCCAGAAATCCTGTAGATTTTCAAGCAATTGACTTCTTTAATATTTGAAAGTGGTGTCCAGTGGTGTGATGATGAAGTATTTACCAGTCAGCTTTCTAAGAAAAAAAAATCCTATTGGTAGTGTTTGCTAATTTCCATGGTATACATATTCCCACTTCGGTTGATTTTAAGTAAACAATGGCAGGAGATACATGATAGCATGCTGTTATTTAATATTTCCACCATATAGGTACAATAAATGTAAATAACCTCAACAGCATACATGATAATCAAATATAATCAAACAATTATGAAGTGATGAATTCTGAGTATTATTACCTTCTAAAATATAATTTAATTTTATGTTCATATAGTTTAATTTTTAATAAGATTTGAGTTTAGCAGCTGGCTTACCAAATTCTTTGCCAAAATTTAACAATTGGCTCTTGCAAGCAAGTATAAGCCAGCATTAGTACCCAACCACAGCATCTGCTTCCAGTCAAGGTCTAAGCCTAACTCTTGGCTTCGGTACTAATTACATTTGATAAAATTATGCCTAAATGTGAGGTGGAATATTTTTGCCGATTTTTTTCCAAAGAAATAACTTTGTCAAAAACATAAATTTCCCTCCCACTTCTCCACCTACACTTGATGTTCTTGGTTTAGTAGTGTCAAAACCCATAACTGTCTTCAATTTATTGAACCGGAAAGTTGGGAAAAATTCAGATGATGTGCAAAGAGGAAATTAAAGAACATTTTGGACACTGGTGTCTTATCCGTAGTCCAGATCTGTGGTATAACATTGTTTCCTCTGACCAGCTCAGTCTCTTTTAGGAACGGCTGCCCCTTTCCTAGTCGATGGCCTTTTCCTACACCCAGTAGGTACCTGGCTCCATTACCATAATTGTTTTTTTCTTGGAAATTTTTGAAATGGATTCAGGAGAAGAGACTCAGTCCTTCTCCGGAGGAGAAAGTGTCATATGAATCTTGGAAGAAACTGGTGGCCATGATTCCTACCATATTTGAAGGAAGGAAGCAGAAAAGAAGTGGAGGAAGATTTCTGGTAGAACTCTAGGGCCTTTCTAAATTCTGTGAGCCATTTGGCAAATTCTCCCCTCTCTGTTCTTTGGCATAGAACAATTTGAATTGGGTATCTGTAGCATGGCTTAAAGGGAAGGAATTTCAGTTCCAGAGAAATTCAGAAATTCTAAGACTTCCAGAGCTAGTTGTTAGCAGGGAAGAAGAGTAATCAGATTTCCTCTTCCAAGGCTTGGTGCTCTTACCACCACTGCAAAGCGTAGCTCCACCTTCTCTGTGTCTCTAATAGCGTGAGAATGCTTCTACTTAAAGTAAGATAGAGAATATCACACATGCGGATATGTTTATACTATATACACTCTGCCTATATTTGTATCTGTATGTATATGCAGAATATATATACTTATATACAATAAATATGTAATGATATATACACACATGTGTACACACACTCTAACCATAACCATATATATTTGTGTGTGTATGTATATATGTATATATATAGTCTCATTTTATATGTGTGTATATATACATATATATATATATATAAAATAAACACTCTGCCTATATATGTATCTGTATGTATATGCAGATACAACCATCTACCTATCTTTCAGTCAGTTCAGGCTGCTATAGATGTGGTAGCTTCTAAACTACAGAAATTTATTTTTCTCAGTTCTGGAGGCTGAAAGTCTGAGATCAGAGTGCCAATATAGTCAAGTTGTCATGAGGGCCCTCTTTCAGGTTGCAGATGGCTGACTTATTGTATCCTCACATGGAAGAGAGCAGATAGAGGAAGCAAGGTCTTTCATGACCCTTACGAGGGCATCGATCCCTCATGATCTACAGGCTTTACTCTCATGATCTCATTTATAAGGGCTCTACTCTCATGAACTCATTTAATCCTGATTCCTTTCCAAGATCCCACCTCCTAATACCATCGCATAGGGTAGGGTAATGTTTCAACATATAAACTTGGTGGGAGGCACAAACATTCAGTCCATGACTCTGTCTATGTATCTATCTATCTATCTATCTATGTATCTATTTATCTATCTATCTTCTATCTATCTAGCATTTATCTATTTCTCCTAATATCCTAATATATATTATATTATCTATCATCTATCTCTCCTTACATACATACACACATGCATACACACAGAGTAATATGAACACTAATACATATTTTCTAAATGAAAATTACAGAATATACACTTAATGGGATGATGCCAATATTACTTTTTAAAAGTATATATGCATAAAAAAAGGAAAAAAGAAATATTACAAAATGAAGAGTAGGTGGTAGATTATAAATGATTTTTATCTTTTTTTTGATGTGTTTTTATAATTTTCAATATTTTCAGATGAAGACTAATTTGGTTAACATCAATACTTGAAAACTATTGCATGGTTTAAAATATTGCTCAGTTACCACAGATCTTAAATTGTGCAGTCTATTAGCCTTATAGGACTGCCATAACAAAATACTACAGCCTGGGTAGCTTAAATACAGAAACTCATTTCTCACAGTCCTGAAACCTGGAAGTCCCAAATCAAGGTGTGGGCAGGTTTGATTTCTCCTGCAGCCTCTCTCTCTGGCTTGCAGAGGCTGCCTTCTTGCTGTATCCTCACATGGCCTTTCCTCTGTGCATGCACATCTCTGATATCTCTTCCCTTGCATGTGAGGCCACCTGTGCCACTGAGTTAGGACTCCAGCCTTATGACCTTTTAAAATCTGTATTACTTCCTTAAAGGCCCTGTCTTCAAATACAATCACATGGAAGGTTAAGGCTTCAACATACACATTTTTGGAGTAGGAGTTAAGGTGGAAGAGACGCAGTCTTCCCATAACATGCAGCATATAAAAATGAGCTTAAACTTATAAAACTGACCCAAGATAAAACAATGAAAGTCCTTACACAAAACGAAATTTATATGTGGATTTTTTCAGTTGTTGATTCTTTGTAACATTCTCATAGACTTGAAAATCAGTGTCTAGCTTCTAAATAAATGTTTCCATCTCCATTTCCCACATCTGCTACCCAAATATTTCCTCAATTATATTGCCATCTAATTATGTGAGTATGGATGATATTATTGTTAAGAATAATTTGCGCTTTAGAAATTAACTTATCTTTGAGACATTTTAAAAAACAAATGATTTAATTTTATTTTATAAAACATAAGTAGTTGCACATTTTTGTAAATGATTTTATTTACATTATAATGAATGAAAATTTATGTTTAGGGCTATGGAAATGTAGTCTTAAGTATAAGGAGAATATAAAGAACTTTATTTGGTCTGTCATTATGAATGATGTATAATATATACCTAGTTTCTCACTTGAAGATAAATATGTCTATACATAAATATGCATATATGTATATATACAAACAGCTAGAGATACATACCTTTTCTGATTTAAAAATAATAGACGAGCCAGGCTCAGTAGCTCACATATCTAATCCCAGCACCCTGGGAGGCTGAGATGAGTGGATGACTTGAACCCAGGAGTTGAAGACCAGTCTGGGCAACATAGTGAAACACTTTCTGTTAAAAAAAAATACAAAAATTAGCAGAATGTGGTGGCATCCACCTGTAGTCCTAGCTACTCAGGAAGCCGAGGTGGGAGGATCGCTTGAGCCCAAGAGGTGGAGGTTGCAGTGAGCTGAGATGGTGCCATTGCACTCCAGCTTGTGTGACAGACTGAGACCTTGTCTAGAAAAAACAAAACAAAACCAAAACCAGAACAAAAAAGCAAAACCATTTTCATTGTAGAGATTTTAGAAAAGACACACAAGTATTAAGATAAAAAGTATAACTATCATCCCATTACTCAGAGCTAACATGTTTAGTATGTTGCTATGTATTTGTGGCTAGCCTCCAAGATAGCACCCAATTCTCACCTCCTGCTATTCACACCCTGTATAGACAGTCTCCTCCCCTGTGGAATCAGACTGATCTGTGTGACCATTAGAATAATTGGAAAGTAAGACTGGGCTTGGTAGCTCAGGCCTATAATCCTAGAGCTTTGGAAAGCAGTGGTGGGAGGATCACTTGAGCCCGAGAATTTGAGACCAAGAATTTGAGACACAGCAAGCCCCTATCTCTACAAAATTTTTTTAAAAAAATTAATTGGGCATGGCAGTACATGCCTGTACTGCTGAAGCAGGAGGCTGAAGCAGGAGGCTGAAGCAGGAGGATTGCTTGAGCCCTGGAGTTTGAGGCTGCAGTGAGCTATTATTTTGCCACTGCACTCCAGCCTGAGAGACAGAGCAAGACCCTGTATTTAAATAAATAAATAATAAAATAAAATAAAGAATAACCGGAGGTCGAGCTCAGTGGCCCACATCTACAGTCTCAGCACTTTGGAAGGCCAAAGCACACAGATCACCTGAACTCAGAGTTGGAGACCAGCCTGGGCAGTATGGTGAAATCTCATCTCTACAAAAAATTAGCAGAGCATGGTGACACACACCTGTAGTTACAGCTACTCCAGAGGCTGAGATGGGAGGTCAGCAGGTTGCACTGCAATGAGCTGGGATTATGCCACTGCACTCCTGCCTGGGTGACAGAGTAAGACCTTGTCTAAAGAAGAAAAGAATAACTTGAAAGTGACTATACATGATTTCTAAGTATAAGTCTTGAAATAAATTGTAGTTTTTGCTTTGATCTCTTGGATTGGTTGCCCTGAAGAAATTCAACCACCATGTTATAAGGATGCTATATTATGAGGATATTCAAGCATTCCTGAGGAGACCCATGGGGCATGAAACTGATGTCTCCCACCAATAGTCAGCATCAACTTGCTTGCCCAGTGGGTGAGCCAGCTAGGAAGTGGGTTCTCTTTCCCTTGTCAGACCTTCAGAGAACTGCAACCCCTGGCTAACATCTGATTGAAACCTCATGAGTGGATCAAGGAAGAACTGCCCAGCTAAGCTATTCCCAAATTCATGACATATGAAAAACATGAGAGATAATAAGTGATGATTGTTGTTTCTAGCTACTAAGTTTTTGGGTGATTCAGTACAACAATAGATAAAGAATAGACTATGTTTCCAATCTTTTTGTGTTATATTTATGTTTTGTCCAGCAAATTGTTCAGTGAACATTTGTTGCATCAGCCAGGGTCAGAACCAGAAGGAAATATAGATGTGGGGTATGTGTATTCATGGATTCACTACAAAGTATTGACCTATGACATTGCAGAGGCTCATTAAACAAGGCTGAAGTCCACAGGGCTGGCAGCCAGGAAAGAAGATCATGAGTAGGACGGAGTCCCAGGGGCATGGCCTGAAACTTGTTGTTCACTCGTAGCAGCCAGATAGGGATGAAGATGCGGAGAAGAGAGAGCAGTTGCACACCTAAGTGCTGTTTGGATTCTCTTAGTTAAGTGAAGCCCTAAGTCTTCTTTTAAAGGTCTTCAAACGGATTAAGCAGGTCCACCAAGCATAATCTCTCTTTCAATTAACTTAAGGTCAACTGATGTAGTACTTTCACAAATTACGTTGGTGAAATCTCTTCATAGCAGCGCCTAGATTAGTGTTTGAATAACTGGGAGAAGGTGCTTGCATGCTACAAAACAGCTGGTGCCTCCCTTCTATCCTCAAACTCTCGGAAGAGATTATTTCTTGTAGCCCTCTCCATGTGGAAACACAGTAGAAAAGAAACTCTAGGGGCAGTAGTTTAGCCTAACTAGGTTTGCTCATCACGAAGCCATCACACACTGCATATGTGCTAGATATGGTCTGTGATAAGGTTTGGCTGTGCGTTCACCCAAATCTCATCTTGAATTGTAGTTTCCGTAATGCCCACGTGTTGTGAGAAGAACCTAGCGGGGAGGTGATTGGATCATGGGGGGTGATTTTCTCCATGCTGTTCTTGTAATAGTGAGTGAGTCCTCCTGAAATCTGATGGTTTTATGAGCATCTGGCATTTCTCCTGCTTGTGCTTCTCCTTCCTTCCACCTGCTGAAGAAGGTGCCTTACTTTGCCTTTCACCTTCTACCATGATTATAAGTTTCCTGAGGCCTCCCCAGCCATGCTGAACTATGAGTCAATTAAACCTCTTTCCTTTGTAAATTACCCAGTCTTGGGTATTTTTTCATAGCAGCATGAGAATGAACTAATATAGTCTATGTTCTTGGGATACACTAACAAAACAGAAAAGATCACCACCATAATGGAGCTTATAGCTTAGTGGGAAAAGACAAAAGACACCTGAAAAAAAAAACTTACTAAAATAAATAATAAAAACAATATCAGAATGTGATAAATGCAAAGAAGAAAATAAAACTAGATGGTGGGATATACAGTGACTGGTCAGAGGTTGCTATGGTGGTCAGGAAAGGCACAGTATTTGAGTGGAGCAGAACAATGAGAATTTACTGTTTTATAACTGAAGGCCAGCAGAAGAGTCTCCCACTCTGGAAATAGCAAGTACACGGCTCTAAAATGGAAATGAGGTAGGCTTCTTTCAAGCAATGGCAAGGAGACAGTGTGGATGGGGCCACATGGGAGAGGAATAGAGGATGAGTACAGAGAGGTAGCGCAGGGCCAGGTCGGGGTTTTATTTTTGGTGAGAAGGGAAATCACTGTGGGTTTAGAGAAAAGGGGTGACATGATGTGACCTACATTGTAAAAGGGAGCAAGGGCTGAAGCAGGGAGATCAGTCCAGATGGGTTTGCTGGAATTCAGGTAAGAGATGATGGTGCTTGGGCCAAGTGGGATATGATGTGGAATGTTTTGCTGATGGTTTGATTTGGGGTGTATGAGAAAGAGAACAATCAAGAATGATTCCTAGAATTTCTGAACACAAAATTTTTGAATGAAGAAATAAAGTTGTTTTATTTAGAAGAAATAAAGCTGTTAAAAATGGGGGAAATAAAGCTGTTTTCTCATATTATCAATAGCTTGTTACTGGTTCACGTGCTACTCTTCTACAAATTTTGTTTATTCAGATTCACTTAACATAAACGATGCACACAATATTACATATCAATTATATGTCTTTTGCCCATGACATATATAACTTTTTAGAAAAGTTTTTAAACATGGCCAAGCTATTTTCTATATTGAGTAATATGTCTAAGATATCAATGCAGAACTATCACAACTGACTTAAAGATCATCCAAAAACTCAAACATTGTTCAAAAAATTTTTTTGTTCATTTCCTAAAGATAAATAACTATGCCTTGCATTTGGATTGGGGTTTTCTTCCCATTTTCAAAATATTTTTATAACGTCCACCTACCTCCTCTATCTCTACAACATCCCTGAAGGTGAGCGGGGCAAGATGGGCATACAAAATAATAGACCAAGATAGAATGAAATCTTCTGTTTCATTGTTAAACTATGAAGTTTTAGACTTAGAGCAGAAGGTACAAGGATTAGCCCGACTGTTTCTATCTTAAGTAGTTATTGTCAGTCTAGAAGGAGAGAAAAATAAGTAAACAAATAGCTGTAAAAGATTTGATGTAATAAGTAGTATTATAAACAGCAAACACAGATGAGTTTTGGAAACATGGAGGTGGAAGAATCAGATTGAATGAAGTCACTAGGAAAGACAGAATATGCCTCCCAAACTAGAGGCTGGGAGTGGTGGGTCACCCCTCTAATCCCAACACTTTGGGAGGTTAAGACAGGAGGATCACTTGGGCCCAAGAGTTTGAGACCAATCCAGGCAATATAGTAAAACCTCATCTCTCTTTTTTTTTAAAAAAAATCATAAATAATCACATAGAAACTTCATCTCTTATACTAATACTAACAAGCCAGCATGGTGGTGCATGCCTGTAGTTCTCCTCCCTGGGAGGCTGAAGCAGGAGGATTGCTTGAGCCCAGAAAGTCACGGTTACCGCTGTGATAGCATCATGCATTCCAGCCTGGGCAACAGGGCAAGACCCTATCAAAAAAAAAAAAAAAAAAAAGAAAGAAAAAGAAAAGAAAAACAATATGCCTAAAATGGCCTGTCAGTAGAATATCATAACTTTCTTGGCACATATTTGCCACGAAAAGTTGGGCTACTAGCAAGTCATGAATGTAAATAACAAAAGTAATATATGAGTCTGTCTCAAATAATATGTCGTTGAAGCAAGCAGAAAAGTTTATTTTACCATGTAGAAGAAAATCGTTTTGGAAAACATGAGTTCTTTCCAGGGCATCGATTAAACTATGACTTTTCTGTGGCTGAAAATTTTCGTCAGGTTGGGAAATGACATTGAATTTTATGTTAGAGGGGATTGAAACCTTTTACTATTTAGAACATGTTTGTTATTAACATGGAGAACATGGGCTGGTCACAAATGGAGCAGGAGGAAGGTAAAACATGAGACGACAGCCAGGAAGGGGCCCTGAGGATGCAAAGGTGGCCTTGCAGTGGGGTGGCACTGTGGACATGCAACTGCGGGGACCAAAGTGACTGCCATCCTGGTAGTCATCTTGGGCACTGCAGCCTCTGCTAGACCAGCATGCACATTTCTTAAGCAGGTACCATGCACAGTCTAATGGCAGTCAGTGCATCCCTCTGTCAAGGGGAGAAAGAAAGAAGTTTCTGTCCTTTCTGTAGGGAGGGTGAAGAGGGATGAAATCGCAGGCATATTCTTTAGATGTTTATCTTTTAAAAGGCATTTACTTCCAATTGCAGCTAAATAATATGATCAATATGTCAGGACACTTCTGCACACTATGCTGGGAAACCTCTCTTACTTATCAAGGCTCTTCGTCTGTTCTTTTGAGTGAGGTGTCTAATGTGAACAGTGAATTCATTGTGTTTTAAGTAATATTATTTTCTTGGAATGCCCTCAGGAGAAATCTCAGCGAATCATTAAATGTATGTACATGTCTGTATAAGTATCATTGCAATAAAAGTCATTAGATTACAAATCTCCATGCGATAAAACTGTTTCTGACAGCCTGTTTATTTCAAGCACTCTTCATTTGAATACTCTTTAACCTTCTCCTATACAGTTGGACTTTCTTTGATGTCAAAATACATAACAGATATCCCTGACCCTGAAAAAAAAATAGTTATTCCTTAAACTAGTAGCAGCCAAAGGAAAAAATGTAGAAAAATTTCAGGACTTCAAGGGAATGCTCTATCTTAATCTTTATATGAATGACTTGAATAATGTTAATGTCAATGCATAATAGAATTAACTTGGATGAATCAAGAAGGAAACTTTCTTGTTTCATGTGTATATTTCTTGATTTCAGATTTAGAAACCTCTAATTAACTGGAATTCAATAAAGTAAAATTTTAAGTAACCATCATTTGCTTTCTTAGAATTTCTTCATAAGGAGAAGAAAGATCACTAACTATTTAATTATAATTGCCATCAGATAATGACCGTAAAACACTAACATTTTCAACCATAAAATAAATATTAAGGCAATTCTTATACACTGTTTACTAAAGCAGAAAATATATTTAAAATTTTAGAAAAATTGTCAATCATTAAGACTGAAACAAAATGGGATTTCATTTGAGTTCACCTAAAATTTTTTTGTTTGTTCTTTTTTGAGATGGAGTCTCACTCTGTTTCTCAGGCTGGAATGCAGTGGTTACAGTCTTGGCTCACTGCAGCCTCTGCCTCCTGAATTCAAGCGATTCTCTTGCCTTAGCCTCCTAAGTAGCTGAAATGACAGGTGCCTGCTACCACACCCAGTTGATTTTTGTATTTTTAGTAGAGATGGTGTTTCATCATGTTGGCCAGGTTGGTCTTGAACTCCTGACCTCAAGTGATCCACCTCCCTCTGCCTCCCAAAGTGCTGGGATTACAGGGTGAGCCACCGTGCCCCGCCTAAAGTTTTTATTATCTGGAAGACCTCTTTGCTTTAACTTCAGGCAATAATTAACTTTACATTTTGCTTTGGCCTAGGTATTGCCACTTTTAAAATAAATTCCAATAGCTAAAGGCATAAAATAAACTATTTAGTAATTACTAGAACTAGTTTCTGAACTTCTGAAAAAACTTAAAATTTCAAAGTAAGCATGTTGGGAAATTTAAGGTAACCTCTTTTCTGCTCCCAAATTTAATTATACATGTACTCATGATTATGTGATCATATGTTTGTAACACTGTATGAACTGTTAGTTTGCTTCTCATTCCATTTCTGTTTTCTTTTTAACTGTTATCAGAGGTAATTCACTCAAAAAGCAGGTCCCAGTTTGCCTGGAAAAATATTATCTGTCTGGTTTTGTAATAACCATAACAAAGGAAATCTAGCCAAGCATCCCATTCCAGATTTAGTGAGGATGACATGTTTGGCAGGAAGAAGAATATGATTTACAAATTGAAGAGCAGACTATCAAAGTGTGTAGAGTTAAAAAAATTTTTTAAATAGATCTTTATTTTTATAGAGAAAGCTGATGAAAATATATTAAAAATAGGAGCTATCTCTTTAAATTGATTTTTGTGGTCTTTATTAATATTTAATATTTCAATTATATGTGCTATACTTCCTTTGGTAATTTTCTGTTTTCATGGACAAGTTCAGTCTATAAATGTGCACTTATTGTTAGTAAGTTCCATCGCCCTCTCATATTAGGCCTTATTTGAAGCTAAACAAATTCATTCTGGATTTTAGTTGTATATGTTTTGGGATTTTTGTTTCATTTTGTTTTTAAGTTGCAAGTGTAAGACACAACTCAGATTCTAGCACTAAATAAAAATGATCAGCTGGGCTCGGTGGCTCACGCTTGTAATGCCAGCACTTTGGGTGGCCAAGGCAGGCGGATCATGAGGTCAGGAGTTTGAGACCAGCCTGACCAATATGCTGAAACCCTGTCTCTACTAAAAATACAAAAATTAGCCGGATGTGGTGGCACATGTCTGTAATCCCAGCTACTCAGGAGGCTGAGGCAGGAGAATCGCTGGAACCCGGGAGGCTAAGGTTGCAGTCAGCCAAGATTGCACCATTGCACTCCAGCCTGGGTGAAAGAAACTCTGTCTCAAAAAAAAAAAAAAAAAAAGAGAGAGAGAGAGATCACAAATTTATTACTTTTCTAAAGATCCTCTAAGGATTCCTTTTTATAGGCAGATTATTTTAAATGTTACCATGAAAGCAGGCACACAGCACAGTGGTCCTTCATCTGACCAACTGCTTCTACCCGTGCAGCTCTCAGGAACCCTTTGGGTCTAGTTTCTGTATCTGTGAAATGAAGGTTTGTGCCAGCTAATTACTAAAGACCCTCTTCTTACTTTATGATCCTATATAAACAGTTATCTTTGCAATGTTGTCTTAGAATAAGATACATGGGAAACTTGGGATCTTTTAGTATAAGAACTTAAGAAAATAGGGAGCAAAAAGTTATAATTGAATGTTAACCAAAGATACACACTCTTATAAAAATTCTCACGCAGAATGAGGTAAAATGAGAGTCCCACCATCAGTATCTGCATGCGCTGATTTTTTTTCATTTTAATATGTTTTGATACACTGTTTTGCCAGTGCTAACAAAATGAGTTTTCAAGCAATAATGTTTTCCCGAAGGAAAAAAAATTAAATGTCGGATTTTGTCTGTGTAGGAAGTGTGTGGGCAGGACTCTCAACTTTCAGGAAAACTTCCGTCTTTTTAGAAAGAGATTTAGATACTTTTTGAATTATGTCTCTGAAAATAACCAGAAGTCTGTGAAAACAGAATTGTCACAACTACTTGCTTGTTGGTGGGGGCGACCTGTGGCTGCTTCTACCTCTGTAGCTGTTGAGAACAGAAACCAAGAGGAAGGAGGGAGAAGATGTCCACAGCGAGGCCAGGGAGCAGTGGACCATGGCTACTTTGAAACATGGTCTGATTAACCAGATCTCCACATGGGACATAGATTGTGGTTATATAATGCTTGTGTCCCACCAAATTTGTATATTGAAGTTCTAACCCTAATCTGAATTTCTGAAATATGATAATTTACATCTTGAAATACCATATGTGCCAGTGTTAGAAGATAATGCCTCTGGGAAGTGATTGGTCATGAGGTTAGAGCACTGATGGATGAAATTAGTGCCCCTGGAAAAGAGTCCCAAGAGAGACCCTAGCCCCTTCTACCATGTGAGGACACAGAAAGAAGGCACCATCTTACAAACCAGAAAGCGGTCACATTACCAGACAATCTGCTAGTGCCTTGATCTTAGACTTCCCAGCCTCCAAAACTGTAGGAAATAAATTTCTCTTGTTTATAAACTACCAGTTTATGATATTTTGTTATAGCAGCCTGAGTGAACTAACACATTTGTTATGGGTTGAATTGAGTCCTCTCAAAATTCCTGTGCTGAATTTCTAACCCCTAGTACCTTAAGATGTGACTTTTTGGCCTGGCGTGGTGGCTCATGCCTGTAATCCCAGCACTTTGGGAGGCTGAGGTGGGTGGATCGCCTGAGGTCGGGAGTTCGAGACCAGCCTGACTAACAAGGAGAAAATCCGTCACTTTTGTAAAAATACAAAATTAGCTGGATGTGGCAGCGCATGGCTGTAATCCCAGATACTTCAGAGGCTGAGGCAGGAGAATTGCTTGAACCTGGGAGGTGGAGGTTGTGGAGTTGAGATCGTGCCATTGCACTCCAGCCTGGGCAACAAGAACAAAACTCCGACTCAAAAAAAAAAAGAAGAAGATGTGACTTTCTATAGGGATAGGGTCTTTATAGAGGTAATTGATGTAAAATGAGGTCATTAGGGCGGACCCTAATCCAATATGATTGGTGTTCTTATAAATAGGGAAGAATGTGGACACAGATGCACAGGGAGAATGTCATGTGAACACAAAGGCAGTCATTTACAAGCCAAAGAGAGAGACCCTGGAATAGATCCTTTCCTGGCAGCCTTCAGAAAGAATCCTGCCAACACCTTGGTTTTGAGTTTCTAGTCTTCAGAACTGTGAGATAATACATGTATGTTGCTTAAACCACTCAGTTTATGGCACTTTGTTACTGCAGCCTTAGCAAACTAATACAACACCCAGTCTAAATTAAATTTAAGGAGTAAGTAAGCAGCAAAAACCCTAATTGTATTTCAACTATCTCACAGAGTTAAGTAACATTTTTGTTTCTTTGAAGTAAAATTTTCTTGTGGTTTTATGGATAATCAAAAGAATTTTTGACTGAAAAATAATATATATATGTATATATGTATGTGTATATATACACACACACATATATATATTGTCTAAAATGTTAAACTGACTGAGGCTGGACATGGTGGCTCTCTCCTGTAATCCCAGTACTTCGGGAGGCTGAAGTGGACTGGTTGCTTGAGGACAGGAGTTTGAGACCAGCCTGGGCAACATAGCAAGACCCTGCCTCTACAAAATATCAAGAATTAAGTTAACCTGGTGTGATGACTCATGCCTATAATCCCAGCTACTTGGGAGGCTAAGGTAAGAGGATTGCTTGAACTCAGGAAGTTGAGGCTGCAGTAAGCTGTGACTGCACCACTATACTCCAGCCTGGGCAACAGAGCAAGACCCTACCTAAAAAAAGAAAAGTTAAACTACATGGAATATAAAATGAAAGTCATTCTTCGTCCCCCTTTCCCCAATTTTAATTACTTCCCTAGAAGTTAGCTGTTTGGAATCTAACATTGTAGTTTTGCAGTGCTTGATTCTTAATTCTACACTGTTCAGACTTGAATAATATTCTAGCTTGATGTTGGAGTTTTGCTAAAACATCACATTTAGAGTTCATGCTATGTTGTAAGTAGGATCTTATACTTCTATTGTCTCAGCACTATGGCTAGGCTCCAAATAGGCCTGTTATTTTAAAATTCCATCCTGTAATAGGCCACATGTTTAGAATTTAGTATATTACCAAGCAAGGGAGAATTTTAAATGTCAGTTATCAACTGTGGCTTTGTTTTTTACTTAATTTTTTTTTTTTTGATACAGACTTTCACTCTCGTTGCCCAGACTGGATCTCAGCTCACTGCAACTTCCACCTCCTGGGTTCAAGCAATTCTCGTACCTCAGACTCCTGAGTAGCTGGGATTACAGGCACCTGCCACCACGCCCAGCTAATTTTCTTGTATTTTTACTAGAGACGGGGTTTCACCATGTTGTCCAGGCTGGTCTCAAACTCCTGACCTCAGGCGATCCACCCACCTTGGCCTCCCCAAAAGTCCTGAGATTACAAGCATGAGCCACCGCACCCAGCCAGTTTTTTTTTTTTTTTTTTTTTTTTTTTGAGACGGAGTCTAGTTCTATAACCCAAGCTGGAGTACAGTGATGCAATCTCAGCTCACTGTAACCTCTGCATCCTGAATTCAAGTGATTCTCTCACCTCAGCTTCCTGAATAGCTGGGATTACAGACACATGCCACCATGCCTGGCTAATTTTTGTATTTTTAGTAGAGATCGGATTTTACTATGTTGGCCAGGGCCAGGCTGGTCTTGAACTCCTGTCCTCAAGTGATCAGTCTGCCTCGGACCCCCAAAGTGCTGGGATTACAGGTGTTAGCCATTGCGCCTGGCCTATTGCTTAAAATATTTATTTTTATTTTTTTTTATTTTTTTATTTTTTGAAAGAAAGGAAAAGAGAGGAAAGAAAGTGAGAGTGAAAGAAAGAAAAAAAAAGAATGTACGAGAGAAAGAAAGAGGAAGAAAAAGAGGGAGAGAAAAGAGGGAGAGAGAACAGGATTCTTGTTCTACTGCCCAGGCTAGAATGCAGTCTGAAAATGGGTATTAAAAACCTCTATTATGCCAATAATTGTGTTTAACAATGGAGACAGGAAGGAATAAGAGGTGAAAATAACAAACAAGCAGCCAACCAATATTTTATTTAAACCTGTGAAATGCTATGCAATTGCTGAGGAGTGATTTA